>VDFB02263900.1:270017-313299 GCA_007258455.2 Sequoia sempervirens
TGGTGCCATGATATGCCAATAATGTCCTGTCTGAAGTAGTTGTCTTGTTAGGATCGTAGCGCTTGTATACAACTGATCGATGTCATTGTGGTCCTTTCTGATACTAGAGTTAGTCTTATCAGAATACGCACATCGTGATAGAGTGCCATGAGAGTCCTTGCGGTAAAGAGTTGCTGCCAAGATGTGACGGATTTGTGATGTGGGATCATTGGACTTTAGACGAGATGTAGGGTTATGAAGAATGATGGTAGACGTGGAAAGATTGTTTGGACGTTTGGATGGATGACTTTTTATTTTCCAAACTTGGGATGGTGGATGACAGATTTTGGAGGGATGGTGTTTGGAACCAACACTTTTAGATGCCTTGTTTGATGAGCATTTTGAAGGAGGTGGACATTTGTTGTATGTGGGAGTCCTCTTTGCTTGTGGCTCCACATTGTGATTGACTTTTGTATTTGACTTGGTGTCTTTGTTTGATCCATCTTTCTTTGGGATCCATTTTAATTTCATTTGTCCACTTGTCCTTTTGTTTGATTCAATGGCTTTTGACATTTGATTTTGATCTTTTGACTTGTAAGACTTTTATTTTTGTTGCTTCCAAAGGGAAGGTTTATTTATGATGGAATGACCGGTTCCTTGAATTGTGGGTGGAGGTGTTGGCAACCGGCCTTATGACAAGGATTTCCTCATGGACTCCATTTTGGCGTTTGTATGCGACAAAGTTTCCCCGATTATCGGTACCAGCGACATCGTTTGATTCCCATAGCGAGGAGCCAAGACATGGCGTCTGTAATTTACTGAAATTTTGTATTGGTTTCAAATGCCTTGCTTATTAATGCTAAGTCCTTTGCCTTGATATTGCATGCTTTGTGATTCTATTTCGCGATGGGGTATTTGTTGTTTTTGAAAGCAAGATGCTATCCCATCACTGTGTATGTGGATATTGTCGCCTTAATATTTTTAGATGCACGCAAGAAAGCACACTCTAACAAGATAGATGACCCTAGTTGATAAAGTGTCTTAGCTTCATTGTCATGTTGGACATATTCTTGGTAAATATCTTTAGTGCGTCGTGTGACATGTCGGGGTTGAGGATGATTTTGTTGAATTGCTTCCAAAAGGGAAATGTAACCGAAGCCATCATTATTTTTAGTGTCATAGAGCCCAATGATTTTAGCTATAACTTGATCATATGCAAGCATGTCCCTAGTGGAAGATTCTTGTTTTGGAGGAATATCGTCTATGTGTCCCATGAAGGCAAGTGTCTCATCGTGGGAAGTGTCAATAGTCGAGGCCTTTATACGGTAGGCAAGTGTTTGATCATGAATGGCATAAAGGTCAAGGAGTGGATCGTTTTGGATTTCTTGGTCCATGGTAGGGTCTTGGTCGAAGATGGGGTTTTCATGGGTTTGGACTTCTTGGTCAATGATGGGGTCTTGGTCAAAGATGGGGTTGTCGTGGATGATACAGTCGGAAATAGAGTCGTTGTCAAGGAGAGGTGTGTTTTGGATGTCATGATTGTCTTGAAGGACTTCATGGATGGACTGAAAGATAGGGTCATGGGATGGACTACCTTGTCCTTGACATGAGGGTGACATTATAAGGTCATGCTTTGGGCTTTCATTTTGACATGTATCCTCAAGTTTATTAAATGGGATTTGACTTTGAGTAATGATAGAATTTTCATGACTAGATGTGGTTTGTGAGGGGGTGACTTGAAAAGGATTAATGAATGACGAACTAGGATAGGACGTGGGGACTTGGACTGGACTAGTATGTGAAGGACTAGGATATGACATGGGTACTTGCATTGGACTAGTATGTGAAGGACAAGGTATGACGTGGAGACTTGGACTGGATATGACATGGAGTCTTGGATTGGATTAGGATGTGACAGTATAGGATGTGACATGGGAACTTCGACCGGATATGCCATGGAGTCTTGGACTGGATTAGTGTAAGGTTGACTAAAATAGGACGTGGAGACTTGGACTGGATTGATATGCTATGATGTGGGGACTTGACATGAGTTGATAGATGGTTGATAGGGCATGTAGACATTGATAGGATTGATAGGTGAAGGACTAGCATATGACGTGGAGACTTGGAATGGACTAGTGGACAATTGGTTTCCCTTGTCAAAGTTAGGATAAGGGTGAGTAATGGATGTTTGTTGTGGACTAATGTCATGAATGGTATTAAGTGAATTTTGGTATTGAGGGTAGATGGATGGAGGACTAGGACTCATGGATTGTTGGTACGAAGGACATTGATTGTCGGTTTGGAGGAATTGTCTCCTAAGGTCTAAGGCTTGTTGGTATTGACCTCTATAGAGTAATTGGTATTCAACTTTACTAGCAAGCCTATCAATATGTTGGTGAAGGGAAGACAAGGTGGTGGATGTCATGATGTTGTTAAATGCAAAGTGATAATGACGTATGTCTAAGGGAAATGACTAATGCAAGATGACGATGTTGTCAAAGCCAAAGTTTCAAATTTGGACTAAGACGATAATGTTGATGAAGGACTAAAATGATTAATGCAAAGTCTAGGTTCAAAATGAGGACTAAGATGAACAATGCAAAGTCTAAGTTCAAAATGAGGACTAAGATTGTTTTTTGATATTTTGTTGAAAAGTTTGAGTTGTCTAAGGTCGATTGTTTGTGTCCAAATTTGTGAATGTTGTGCATAATGTTTGAGTAATCTAGCAAGCACTTGACAAACACAATGTTTTGGGTGTAAGCAAGCACACATAAGACAAGTACAATCCTAAAAGGCCAATAGGCCAAGGGTTTGTATACTTGATATAGCCCACCGATATACCCCGGATTGGTGATAAACACCTTTCCTTCTCGAGAGCGGATAGCTTAGAATTTTGGTGGCATTGGCTCCCCTCCACGGCTCATTAACGTCATTCGAGCACACCAAATTCAGATTCTTTGGGTGATGACTTCCCAAGAATTGCTATCTCTACTCAAGGGGATCAATAATGAGTGTCTTCGGGCATGATACTGTACCTTGCACTATATCAAGCAACAGCCAATAGAACGGTTGGACACTAAGACAAAAGGTTTTTAATACTGGCATTCTGTTCGTGGGGCATGATCCATGCGGCGAGAGTCCCCTTTTGGATCCATCTCGTCGAAACCACACTCGTGATTCTTGGGTTTTCCCCAAGAATCCACTTTTATATACCGGTTGGAAGTCCCTCGGGTTCAGGGTGCTACCGGTCTGAGTCGTCCTGGGGTGAGTACTTTTTCCCACCAGAATAGGCCTAGGTTCTAGAGTCAGTAACCGTTTCTCTTACACCCAGGATCGCTCGAAAGCGCAAGGGGAGAGGATACTTCGATTACCAAATCGTGAGGGTGACACAAAAAATAAGGTGGGTCTGGTTTTCTGATCACCTAGTTTTCACAAAGTGAGAGCATAATCACCTACCACCTTCAAGCACAATCAGACATAATCAAACACACATGCATTTTAAAGCACCAAATGAAGTGTTTTCTACACTAGAAATCGCAAACACGTTGTTTGAGAAATGAGTCATTGACTAACGGAGCTGCAAAACCACAAGTTAGTAGTTTGAATGTTTTCCTTTGACCCATGAAAAGTAACCGCCAAAAGCTGCAAATCCTGATTAGTAACAGAAAACCTCTGCTAGGGAGAATGCAGAAAATAACAAGAATAAAAAGGACACAGAAAACACAAAAACCCGAATGCAAATCACCAGAAAACGTTACCAGTCAAATGCGTCACGATAGAGCGAATGCGTCGCTCTGTGTGTCGAATGCGGCACGGGACTACAAATGCGGCTTTCAAGACTGCGATTGCAGTGCGACAGAGCAATTGTGGTGTTTTGGCCTACATATGCGGCACAATTTGGTGTATCTGGCGCGATTTGGCGATTGCGGCGTTTGAGGCTGCGATTGCGGTGTGATTTGGCGATTGCGGCGTTTTAGGTTGCGATTGCGGCGTTTGTAAGAATCCTGGTGATTCTCAACCCTGAAACCCTAACTGAAAACTCTGACTATGTTTGTTTTGATCGTTTTTTTGTATTTTTTTGGTTTTTGAAAGGTTTTTGAGAAATAATAGAAAGCTGCGATTTTGCTTAATAAATGCTAAAAATTCACTAAAAATCAAATGGCAATGAAAATGTGTGGAAAATGCTCATAACATTGAGGCGCACCAATTTATTAACTTTCCAGAGCTTTAACAATATTAAAAGTTGAACAATGAATGAAATATGATATTATTATAAAGGAACCTGATATCTCTTGCAGCCGCCTGAAGAATGAAAGAATACAATATATCTAACTCTCGATCTTTGATCTCCAGACCCAGAAAGAAGAGAAACCTCCAAGGAACCAAGGCGCACCAGATCCTAATGACATCCACTAAAGACTGAAAGCATTTCTTCCTGAAAGAGAGGTACGGCCTTGAAGGTACAGATTTGTACGGCCTGTACAGCAGCAGCAATAAAGAATATAGTATGGCCCAATAAAAGATGCCAGATCTCTGTGAAGGCTATCTCTGATAGGTCACCCCTGTCAACTGATGAAATACTCTGAATCTCCTTCCTGAAATTGATTCAATATGATCAACTACAACTTCTGAATGAAGCTACCAAGTGGACAATCTTCAACTGGTATTGCACAGTCTTAGTATGCCAGATTCTGAAGAGGTATCGTTCTCCAAAATCGATTTGTTTGCTGAAACCCTAGGTTTTGCAAACTCCAATGCTCAGAGCAAAATAGAAGACAAATTTGAATAACATATCATAATGGTTCGATTTGTCTTCAACTGTGCATATATAGCTCCTCATAAAATTTCGACCCAAATCCTCCTTTTAATAATCACTTAAATTAATGATTAAATATTGCGCTTTGATTTAGGAGAAATACATTTAATAATTGATGCCCCTCAATTAAATGATCACTTAATCAATATATTAATTTTTCCACTTTATTATAAAGTATAATAAATACTTTATATCACGCCCCTTTTAATTAAATATTTAAATAATTAATAAAGTGACTTTAATATAAAGTCAAAAATATTAATTATTCATTAAACCATTAAATACTCCAATATTTCTCCGTCTGACTGTCAAACTGATGAACTGGGTCGACTCTGAGCTAAACAGCTGAACCAGGTGCCCTGCCCAAAATAGCAGCTTCCGCCTGTCCGACTTTCTAAAAATAGAAAGTCTCTGAAAAACCACTCTGAAGGATTTTGCGAAAGCCCAACTTGAAACAACTGCAACACTGAAGCTACAGAACACTGAGTAACTGCCTCAAATGATCCTCTGCACACATCTGCTAGCCTACGAGGATCGAATTAATAGGCTAACCACGTAACCAGCTGCGCTGACTAGGATGGGGACATCACAGTCCGCCCTCCCTGAAATTGCTTGTCCTCAAGCAATCTCAACTCTGGATGTTGTAAAATCTCCTCTGACTCCCATGTAGCATCCTCAGCTGGCAAATCTCTCCACTTGATCCGGATATTCACGATCACCACGCCTCCGAAGGTGTCTCTCATCTGAGGATGGCCTCAGTTACTATCAATTTCCTTAGGTCATCAGGGGTGGCCAAAGCGGAGAGGAATCATATCACGACCAATGCCTTTTGGTGGCGTGAAACACATATCGGTGGCAGAGTCAACTCGTAAATAAGCCCACTCCTGTCGACAACCACGAAATGGACCATAGTAGCTGACCCGACTACCGGCCTCACTCTTAGAGTAGGCGGCCATTAGCGGCTGCAACATGGGTACACCATATCACCCACATCAAAGATGCGGCTCAACCCTCTTACGATCTGACATCGCGCCACGCTTTGATTTTGTGCCCGCTGGATATTGTCTCTGAGAGACCTCAAAATGTCTTGCTGACTCTGCATCATATCCCCTGCACTCGGCACTCTGCTATTGCTCAATATCAAATCCAAAAGGTTGGGCGCCTCATACCCATACAAAGCCATGAAGGGTGTCATCTGTATCGTCATGTGGTGAGTCGAGTTATAGCAATACTCGCACAAGTATATCCACCTCACCCAAGCTCTCTGTTGTCCAGATATATAATTGCGCAAGTAACCTTCCACACACTTATTGACAATCTCTGTCTGCCCATTTGTCTGTGGATGGTAGCTGGTACTCGGTGTCAGTTCGGTCCCACAGAGCCTGAACAACTCTTGCCAAAAGTTGCTCATGAACCGACTGTCTCTATCGCTGACTATCGTCCGAGGCAACCCATGCAACCGGAATACCTCTCTGAAAAATAACTCTGCAGTCTGCGATGCTGTGAAGGTAGTAGTAATCGGGAAGAAGTGCGCATATTTAGTCAACCGATCAACCACTACGTAGATGCAATCTTTACCCTGGGCTTTCGGCAAACCCGTGATAAAGTCCATCGATAAGCACTCCCACTTCCTGTCAGGTATCGGAAGTGGCTGGAGCAATCCGGCAGGATATGTGTGCTCCTGCTTGTTCTGCTGGCAAACAAAACACTCACGGACATACTGTAACACATCAGTTTTCAGCCCTTTCCAAGTAAACCGTTCCCGAACCATTTTATATGTCTTATAGTACCCGAGATGGCCCGCCATAGGAAGATCATGAAAGGCTCTCAAAACTGTAACCCTCACCTCAGAGTCAGGAACCAGAAAAATCCGCCCCTTGTAAATGATCAAGTCATCTACAATAGTGTACCTATCATCCTGCTCTGTCCTGTCAACAATGCTAGAAGCCCATGGGTTCTTAGCATACTCTGCAATGATCCGATGCCTCCAATCCTCTGTGATCTGTGCCATGGCATTCAACTGAGGTCTACGAGACAAGGCGTCAGCTACAACATTCTGCTTCCCCTTAATGAAAGTGATGTCAAAGTCATACGACTGCAATTTGCTGACCCATTTCTGCTGCCTCTCATTCAGGTCTCGCTGTCCAAGGAAGTGTTTCAGGCTGTTATGGTCTGTACGGACACTGAATTTGCTGCCTACCAAGTATTGCCTGAACTTAGCCAAAGCATGCATAATGGCTAACATCTCCTTGTCGTAAATGTTGTAGAACCTCTCAGGATCCCTAAGCTTTCTGCTCTCGAAAGCAATAGGATGTCGCTCCTGCATCAAAACGGCGCCAATGCCCTCTCTTGAAGCATCACAGAATAAATCAAATGACTTCGTAAAGTCAGGCAATGCTAGCACTGGACATGAAGTCATGATCACCTTAAACTTGTGAAAGCACTCCTGTGCCTGTGGTGACCAAGTAAAAGCCCCCTTCCTGGTCAAGTCAGTAAGGGGTGCGGCGTGGCATGAGAACCCACTAACAAATCTCCTGTAAAAAGCACACAACCCAATGAAGCCTCTGAGCTGCGTAAGGTTCTCAGGGACCGGCCACTCAACTATCGCTCGGACCTTCTCAGGGTCCATACTCACTCCCTTGGCACTGATGATGTGCCCCAAATATAACAACTCCTCCACACCAAGCTCACACTTAGATTCCTTAGCATAGAAAGACTCATCTGCCAAGATACCCAAAACTGCGTCTAAGTGAGCTAGATGCTCCTCCCATGACCTGCTATAAACCAGAATGTCGTCGAAGAAGACCAATACAAATCTCCTCAACTGAGAATTGAAAACCCTGTTCATGGTAGCCCGAAGGTGGCAGTGCATTGGTTAGACCGAACGGCATAACCAAGAACTCGAAGTGACCGCAATGACACCTGAAAGCGGTTTTCTCAATGTCCTGCTCCCTCATCTGAATCTGGTGGTACCCCGATCTCAAATCAATCTTCGTGAAGAAGATAGCGCCGTGTAACTCATCAATCAACTCATCGATGCGTGGTATAGGGTACCTGTTCTTAATCGTCCTCTTATTGAGCTGTCGATAGTCTATGCACATCTGAAGTGATCCATCCTTCTTCTTCACCAATACAACCGATGAAGCAAAAGGTGACTTGCTAGGTCTAATGTGTCCCATGGCTAACAACTCATTGATGGTCTTCTCTATCTCATCCTTGAGTCGTTTCGGATGCCTATAGGGTGTGATCATAACGGGCTTTGCGCCCTCCTCCAACTCAATGAAATGCACCGTGCCTCTGTCTGGAGGTCTACCAGGTGGAATGTCACTAAACACTTTGGAGTGTTTAGTCCTCAATATTTGAATGTCGGGGTGGTACTCACCCTTCTGCTGCTCCTGCTGGGCTGGCATCAACATGCACTCTGCTGCCCAGTCAACCATATCATGACGAATGAGCCTCTCCATCCGCCTGAATGAAACCATCCTCAGATTACTGTCTCAAATAGCCTTGATGACATGAGGTCTCCCATCAACCTTAAACTTCATCTCCATGTCTCGCAAATTGAGTGTGAACTCACCCAAATCGTGCAACCATGCCATCCCTAACACCACATCAATATCTCCCATATTAACAACATAGAATTCAGTCTTGAATTCATAGTTGTTCAGTCGCATTGGAAGATCAGTAATCTTTCGGTCACATTTGAGGGTGTACCCATCCGCCACCTTGACTCGGATACCCTCAAACTCCTCTGTCTGAATACCACGTCTCTCTACCAACCGTGCATCAATGAAATTATGTGTAGCACCCGTGTCCAGTAAAGTGATCACCTTCTGACCTGCTAGGAGCCCGCGAAGTCTAAACGACCCATCTCTCTGAAGGCTAGTCAAATGGGCTTCCTGTAGTTTCCTTCCACCTTCGTTTTCACCCTCATTTTCGGACCTGTCATCATCTGAATGCTCGGAATCAGCTTGCTGGTCTGACAGATCAGATTGCTCTTCGCCCTCATAAAACCATTCCATCTGATTGTTTTTGACCTTGGGACAAAGTGGGCATACATGTTTTTCATCGTAGGGTGCCTTGCACCAGAAACACAACTTTTTTTTCTTAAATCGTTCAAGGTTTCTCTGTCAAAGGGTGGTGCATTCTGTCTCTTAGGATCCGGTTGATCCTTCCTTCTGTCAAAGGGCCTATTTCTGTCAAAAGCCCTGTTTGGCCTCGTATAGGGTGTCGAACCTGAATTGAACTTGCTGCGAGGTGCTGCAAGCTCCATGTTCCTCGCCTTCCTCATGGCTTCTTGGAGGGTAGGAGGATCAAATGCCTTAACCCAACCTCGCATAGGTTCTGTCAAACCCTCAATGAAGAGTATAATGAGTCTCCGTTCTGATATACCTGTCACCATGACTGCAACTCTCTGAAACTCACCAATATAAGAATCCAAACTACCTGTCTGCCTGAGCTGAGCTAGCTCTCTGAAGTACAGTTCCGGATCCTTCTTATCAAAGCGCTCTATGAGCCTGCTGGTAAACTCCTGGTAAGTATTGACTGCATGATGGCCAAGTGTGTACATGCCGTGATGCCACCAATCATGCGCTATTCCATCAAGATGCAAAGTAGCAAACTTAATGGCCTCGTCCTCCTGCATAGGCCTCAGTGATAGATAGTTGTCCAATTTTTGGACCCAAGACCTCGCTAACGTCTTATCAAACCCATCAAAGTATGGCAAGGTGATCTTGCTAACTGCATACTGCAAGTCCCTGTTCACCTGTGGCTGTGGCTGCTGATGCTGAGGGGCTCTACGGTCAAATCTGCCTCCTCCTCTAGGTTTATGAACATCCATAAACTCATGAAATGATAATGCCTGCTTGATCTCAGGTGCCAAAGATAGGTATTCACCGTGAAACCTCGTCACATCTGCTACTGACATGCCATTATGTGGCTGAAACTTCTGATGTTGCCCCTGTTGCTCTGCCCCCGGAGCTGGAGGTGGGGTCTCTCTGGGTAAGAAAGTAGGCTGTCCAGGCCTATGCTCCTGATAGATCGGTGACGGCTGTCATGGCACTGATGCCAAAGGCTGATCCACTGCTGCAGTCCTGCTCGTCTGTCCAATCTGTATATAATGTGGCTGTGATGGAGTATACTGCCTAATAGTGCCCATCAACTGGGACATCATGTCCATCATGTTATCATGCCTGCGTCTGAACTCCTCATCAGTAATGTCGCCCTCTGCATGTGCTTTCCCTGAATCCCTAAGTGTCTCTGTAGGAATCTCACGGTCTGCTATTAGGGTTGCAACACTGTTCTCGCTGCTGTTGGAGCTAGATCTGTGAATACCAAGTACTCCTGACACTGTCTCACCTTCAGGAATAGGTGGACCTGTCCAATCCTCGGCTCTGCCTGTTCCTACACCCTTGGTATACTGAATGATGTTCTTACTCATGAAAAAGCAGCCAAAAAGTACTCTGTAAACTGAAAAAGCAACTGAAAAAGCACAGGATGGCAGGAAATCTGTGCTCTGATACCACTGTAAGAATCCTGGTGATTCTCAACCCCAAAACCCTAACTGAAAACTCTGACTATGTTTGTTTTGATCTTTTTTTGTATTTTTTTGGTTTTTGAAAGGTTTTTGAGAAATAATAGAAAGCTGCGATTTTGCTTAATAAATGCTAAAAATTCACTAAAAATCAAATGGCAATGGAAATGCGTGGAAAATGCTCATAACATTGAGGCGCACCAATTTATTAACTTTCCAAAGCTTTAACAATATTAAAAGTTGAACAATGAATGAAATATGATATTATTTTAAAGGAACCTGATATCTCTTGCAGCCGCCTGAAGAATGAAAGAATACAATATAGCTAACTCTCGATCTCTGATCTCCAGACCCAGAAAGAAGAGAAACCTCCAGGGAACCAAGGCGCACCAGATCCTAATGACATCCACTGAAGACTGAAGGCGTTTCTTCCTGAAAGAGAGGTACGGCCTTGAAGGTACAGATTTGTACGGCCTGTACAGCAGCAGCAATAAAGAATATAGTACGGCCCAATAAAAGATGCCAGATCTCTGTGAAGGCTATCTCTGATAGGTCGCCCTTGTCAACTGATGAAATACTCTGAATCTCCTTCCTGAAATTGATTCAATATGATCAATTGCAACTTCTGAATGAAGCTACCAAGTGGACAATCTTCAACTGGTATTTCACAGTCTCAGTATGCCAGATTCTGAAGAGGTATCGTTCTCCAAAATCGATTTGTCTGCTGAAACCCTAGGTTTTGCAAACTCCAATGCTCAGAGCAAAATAGAAGACAAATTTGAATAACATATCATAATGGTTCGATTTGTCTTCAACTGTGCATATATAGCTCCTCATAAAATTTCGACCCAAATCCTCCTTTTAATAATCACTTAAATTAATGATTAAATATTGCGCTTTGACTTAGGAGAAATACATTTAATAATTGTTGCCCCTCAATTAAATGATCACTTAATCAATATATTAATTTTTCCACTTTATTATAAAGTATAATAAATACTTTATAACACGCCCTTTTAATTAAATATTTAAATAATTAATAAAGTGACTTTAATATAAAGTCAAAAATATTAATTATTCATTAAACCATTAAATACTCCAATATTTCTCCGTCTGACTGTCAAACTGATGAACTGGGTCGACTCTGAGCTAAACAGCTGAACCAGGTGCCCTGCCCAAAATAGCAGCTTCCGCCTGTCCGACTTTCTAAAAATAGAAAGTCTCTGAAAAACCACTATGAAGGATTCTGCGAAAGCCCAACCTGAAACAACTGCAACACTGAAGCTACAGAACACTGAGTAACTGCCTCAAATGATCCTCTGCACACATCTGCTAGCCTACGAGGATCGAATTAATAGGCTAACCACATAACCAGCTGCGCTGACTAGGATGGGGACATCACAGCTTTTGAGGTTGCGATTGTGGCGTTTGAGGCTGCGAATGCGTCGCGACGCATCATATGCATTACGATTTAAAAAAAACAACTGCGTCGCTCCGTACCTGTACCTGCAAAATCGACTGAAAACCATACGGAAAGAACAGAAAACAGAGTCGGGTTCACCAATGTAACTGAGGGTAAAATTCTAAGGTTAAGGTTAGCAAATGATTAAATAAATAATATAAACCCAAAGAAGTTATGAAGCACAATGGAAGCAAATAATAACGAAATGATTATACCAGATTCGCGAAGCTCCCATGAATCACCTCCATAGCACCTCCTAGCTTGCAGCGTATGATTGATGCCCTCAGATCGAGTGTGTGAGCAATTTGACCATGCCATTGTCCTATGCAAGTTTTGAAGGATTTAAGTAAAATTATGCCTATGCCTATGACAAATGATAAATGATGATAAATGATAAATGACTATAATGCCTATAATAACGAAGTGGTCCCTCAATTCTGAACAAAACTGACATTTTATAGAAAACGTAATTTTGAATGGACGGACGAGATTGACTCTTGATAGAAACCTAAAATCAGAGGACGAGATTTAACTTGATAATCCCTAATCAGGGTTAGGATAAAATCCTGAAGTGAGTGGTCAAGATGTCATCTGAGAAAATCAGATCGGCGGTGGAGAAAATATGAGATAATTAATTTCAAAAATAAAGATTTTCAAAATTAAGAAGATAAAGATAGCCTGCTTTGTGAGATTTATAAAAGATGGACTGAAAAACAAATTTGATTAAAATCAAGAACCTGCTTGCTTTATTTGATTTTTGGAAGAAAGCTACCAATTTGAATTAAATCAACTCAAAATATGGATTTTGTGAGACAAATAAATAATCTTTTTTAGATTATTTACCAAAATGGATTGTCAATTAAGATTGTGATGACATTTTAAATAATTTCATTTATTTAAAATGAGAGGAATATTAATTTTGTGAATTCAAATAATTAAAGATAATTATTTAATTTAGCAGATATGATCAATAATTAAATAAAATTAATCAATTCATGCACTATGATTAATTAGTGACATATATTAAATAAATGAATAAACTTATTTATTTAATAATCAAGAAGAAATGGGGCTGGGGCCCTAGCTCCCATGGCTAAATCTTTCCGCTATGGTGAGGTTGGTCACTTAGGCTTAGTCTCCCCACCCCTCAAGTGGAAAAATGGAGAGGGATGCACAGCCACGGTCACATTAAAAGTTTACTGTGTGCACCGCAGCTTTATAGGGGGTCGTATACCCGACTCAGCCTAAAAAAAAAATAATCAAGAAGAAATGACTGAAGAAGGGTAATTAAATAAATTTAGAAATTCATTTAACTAAGGGAAGACTTAGATAATTAATGACGTATTTAATAAATAAATAAGATTTATTTATTTGATAATCATGAAGAATAAATGGACATGAATTAATTAAATAATTATGAATTATTTAATCAATAGTCGAATGTGGACCAAAGACATAATTAAATGTCATAATTATGCTAGGACGAAAGTGGTAAAATAGAGCTTTCAGGCCTAGGTCATTTTTATGTGTCTACAGGACGTTTTAGGATTTTTAGGTCTTTCTTCAGGACATTTTATGACGTTTTAGGATTTAGGATTTTTTTGGATTATAATGATGATGATATGGATGAATGATGAAGAGATATGGATGTGTAGGGATATCGAAGACCTTTTGAGATCTTGTTGCTAGCCAAGCTAAAGTTGATTGATCTTAATGATTGATTGATTATGGTGAAAACGTTGTTAAGATAGTAACAACACAATGATAGTATTGTTAAGATAGGAACAACACAAGGATAGTATTGTTAAGATAGGAACAACACGATGATGGGAAGGACACATCTCGATGATGATTGATTGGATAAGATAGATCAATATTTGTAGCCAGGCTAGGAATTACTTCTATTAGATAGTTTGATAACCCACTGGAGTGTAGGTGAGATGAGATTGATGAATATTGTTCCGATTCTTGGTGATGGGGGGGATTTTGATGGAAAGAACATATTCATGGAATGGTGGAAAATGGTTGAAAGTGTTATTTGTTTGTTTATCAAGATATTTGATGTTTTTTGGATTTGTTTGGATATTTGAATGTTTTTAGATTTTCAAAAGGTGTCCAAATCACTAAGTGAGCTAGAAGGCATATAGCAAAATTTATTCTAAAGCAGGATGTAATCACCTGCCCCCAATGTCTAGCAATGTATGGGACACTATGAGTGGATGAAATGGACTAGTGCGATGACAATGGATATGTGAAGGATGGGGAGGATATGCATCATGTAAATAGGTCTAGAATAAGGGACCACCCTTGAACTCTGCTCATAACTCGATCCAAAACAATCATGTATTTGTACAAAAAAAAAACTCTGCCACTGAAAACCTGATTTGTGAAAAATAAGACCCTGTAATATTTATGAATGATTCTTGAGGAAGGAAGACTCCATGAATGAGTTCATCAACATTTGTATCAACACCTTTGACAAATGAATCAACCTTTGTACCAACCTATCCTTTCAAGCATTATAAAAAAGAGATGGCATCGACAACATTAAACTTTTGCATCAATGAATGAACTACCATGAACACCATCAATGAGCGGATCAACAACATGAAACTTTTGCATCATCAATTAGTTTCATCAATGATTGAACACCGTGAGACCATGAGAACTACCATGAACTTTGACATCAATGAAAAACATCATGCCAACAAACTCTCCCTTTGGCATTGATGTCAACCATATTGATGAGAACTACCATGAACTTTGACATCAATGACAAACATCATGCCAAAACTAGAGTTTTCTTTATCTAAATGTACATATCGTGATAGAGTGCCATTAGAGTCCTTATGATAAAGTGATTATGCCAAGACACGATGAATGTGGGATTTGTGTTTTTTGTATTTTAAGTGAGATGTAAGATTTTGGTGGGGGAAGTGAGATGTGGATGAATTACTTGGTAGTTTTGATGTAGGATTTTTTATTTTCCAAACTTGGGATGGTGGATGATGGAGTGTGGATGAAATATTTTGAGTATGTTTGGGGTTAACACTTTCATACACTTTGTGTGTTGGTATGGAAGTTTGCTTTGAATTAGGTAGACAATTTTGATAGATGAAAGGCATTTTTTGAATTGGTTCTATAGTTTCATTGACTTTTAGATTTGTATTTGATTGGATGCTTTGCATGATACAATTTTCCTTAGGATCCATTTCAACTGTATGTCCACTTTGAACTTTAAATTTATTAGTTTCTAAAGCCTAACTTTTGATATTTTTGTTTATAAATATTTTTCTTTTGTCGGTCCCAATTAGTGGATGGAAGGACTTGGAAATAATGGTTTATGGTATGGATGGTTGGAGTGTTGGCAGAAACCTTATTGTAAAACTATTCATGGCCCCTATTTTGATATTTGCATTATATGAAGTTTCCCCTGGTATCATGTAGGTATCACTAACATCATTAAATTTCTTGATCAATGAATAACCAAGACCTTGATATTTAGGATTATCAACAAACTATATCAGCTCCAAAAGACCTTGTTATTCATTGATCAAGAATTTATACTAGCTCTTGGTCAACAAATTTGTTGCAAGATTATCAAAAAACTATCAGCCTAATCCTTTTTATTTATACTGCATGCTTTGATAGATTTTGTTTGTGATAAGGATATGTGTTATTCTGATAGCAAGATGCTAACTCTTTTTGTGTTGTTGGGAATCAACACTGGTGGTTATCTTCTCATCATTAAGAAAGTTGGATTTGACAAAAGTAAGTGATCCAAGTTGATAGGATATTGGTGCTTTCTATGTCTTCATGCTTGTTGATTCTTCACTCTCAACTACTTCTAGAGAAAATGACTCTATTATGGATGAACAAGGGAGAGATTATCCATATGTCCAGCTGAAACATATATATTATTTAAGGAAGTGGAATTTATTGGCATATGAAGGGGGTCAACTTCAATTTTGGAATCATGGATGACATGGAAAGGATAATGGGATCTTAATCAAGGATAGGATGAGATTGTAGAATTTGAATAACTTGATCTTGACTCATTTTAGGGATTTATTCATGATGCTTTGGATTGTGTTCTTGTCATAGATCAAGCTCTGATAATATGGTAGAAATAAATGACTCTTGGGTGTCCTCGGTATATTGGCATGGTGATAATTGATTTTGAATAAGAACCACTAGAGTGGGAATGATGGGTGATGGGTGGATGATGGTGTTTAATCCAATATTTCTTTATTATAGATTGGATTTGTATCAAACAATAGATTATCTATTATGGATAGGCCTTGGGGAAATCTTGAAGGTGTTATTATTGGATTGGTCTATAGATGAGGATAATATGGATTGATGTTGCAAAGGTTTTGAGCATGAAGGAATGGGAGGAGAGATGGAGGCTTCTTGTGGGGATGCTTCTTCAAGATGACCTATTATGAAGTCAATCGAGGTGGATATATTATGACCATTGCTAGAACATAAGTAAATGTTTTGACCATGCTCAAGAAAATTATCTTGATGTATTCTAATGTATCACTATGTGATCCATGGATATTATTAATGTGATGAATTTTTGGGATGATCTTCAACAACGATGTCTCCCCTTGTTAATAAGATCTTGAATAAAATTCTTCAATCTATAGAAACTTGAGTGATATGTCCCTTTTCTTTATGATAGGTGCAAAAATTTGTTTCTCTCCACCATAGAGGTTTAACCTGTGGTTCATACTATCTACTCTCCAAGAGTGTGATCATGTTTTCTTGAACCAATTTTTGAAGTGTTAATTCAATGGGTTCTCCTATTGGTGTGTATTTGTGTTGAGGAGTGTTGTTTTGTCTAGGAGGCACTCTTTGTGTGTTATCTTGAACATTTACTGGGGTCTAAGTGAGGTTTAGTGCTTATATGTGTAAGATGGGTTGAAAATGTTGAACCATCTTGGCATCAACCACACTGTCATTAAGAACATTTTTTATTTTTATTCCAATAACCAAATTTTTCATTTGATGAATTCAAGTAGTCTTTATTGTTTTTAAAAAAATTGACAAGTTCTTTGGCAATGAGAACTTTCTCAATACTAAGCTCCTTCTCTATAACTTCATAAAAAAAATTGAGCATAGCATTTTCAGATGGAACCCTATTTCAGTGTTCATGTTTTGAATGAATATTTCAACAAGTTATTTCTCAAGGATGTGACATGGACATTTACTAGCTAGGTTTTGTCATCTCTATAAGGAGGTGAATGTATCTCCAACATTCTATTTTATGGTGCATAATTCAGTCATTGACATTTCATGCTCTATATTGTAGGATAAATGAGATATAAACTTCTTAGCTAGTTCATTAAAGGTCCTTATGCTAGTAGGGAGTTGAGAAAACCACTCCATGGCTTTCCCTCTTAAGCTTCTTGGGAAGAGGTGCATGAGATAAGTATCATTTTGCATAAACTCTAAGCAAGCTACATAGATTTCTCTAACATGATCGCAAGGGTTTCCCTTTCCTTTGTATTTATCAAATTTGGGCATTTTAAAGTGTTGCGAAAAGGGTGGCATAGGTATAGTCCTATCAAACGGATAGGGGCATATGTCTTCCAGTTTATAGCTCTTTTTCACTGGCCCCATGTGGGTATTGGAATTTATTTTTGAAGATTCTAGATTTGGAGAGCTAGATCATTGAGATGTGTTTGAGTGGATGTGTTGATGGGTTGATATGTGGAGATATTATGTGTATTTAATGGATCTTGGGAGAATTTTGTTTGATAGTTATTATGAGGTACATATGTATTGTGTTGTGGTGAACGTGTGTCGACAAATGTGTTTGGTGTCATGACTTGTTGTGTCATGGAGTTGTGATATTGGTTGTATGGTGTGCAAGTGGATTATTTTGGAATGGGTTTTGATTATTTGAAGTATATGTGTGAGCTAATAAGTTAGGTGTTGTGAATGTGTTAAATGCATGTAATTGTTGTTATGGTGATGGGATATTTTGATGTTATGGTATAGAATTGGGGTTATGTGATGAAATGTTTTGATTTGGAAGTGGATTAGATAGAGGTGCTTGTGACATGAATCTTGTGTATGAAGGTGTTATCATGTGTTGGGTTGTGATGTTGAGTGATGATTATGAGGGATGGTGTTATGATCTTTGGGGGTGTTATATGATGGTCTTTGCAATATGTATGACGTGTATGGAGGTGTTTGGATATTTTTCATGGCATTGGTATTATTATGTAGATGATTATTGTGGTATATGGATTGGTGATCTATAATGTATATGGAGCCAATTTAGTGTTTATTTGGGGTATCGATACGTGAGTTGAGTTGGTTGGTATTGTGGATTATGACAATTGAAACTTGTTGAGGTATGGTATTAGATGATTGTATGGTAAGATTAATCGATTGTGGATTAGGAATGTTGTTAGGTATTTTATCGACATAATTATCTTGTGGTGGTAAAATATTATTAGATGTTTGAATAGGTTATGATTGTGGAATAGTGTTTGAGTTTAATCCTTCCAAGGTCCATGAAAAAGTGGTGTTTTGAATGAGTGTCATGTCGAACGTGGGTGGTAACTTAACACCTTGTTGTGATAGAGATAGAAAGTATTGATCTTTATTCATTGCTATAACAGTATCCACAAGTTTCATAACATCGACATCCTGTAGTTCCTTTTCCAAATCTTTAGGTGTCATATCTCTAATATTATTAGATACGATATTAGGATTCGGTAGATGTAATGGTGTTTGAAATATTATTGGCATAACCATTTGTGATGATTCCCCTTGTGTTTCTTGTGGAGGATTAAGATTTAAATGGGGTACATATCAGAAGGTTCTTGTTGTTCTTGTATCTTCTTTTTAGTTTGTGACCTTGTTTCTACTGGCATATGAAATTTTTGACCTTTTGAATTGGGTGAGATTTTTGGATGGATGAAATGAGGTGGACATGACCACAAAGTGTAACTAGATCTTAGGATTTTGATCATCAAGATTTGGATAAAATATGCTAAATCTTGAACTAGACTTGTGAGTATAAAAGTCAACAGATTTGGGGGATGGTGGAATAAGTTAACTTAGAAGATACTAAGTCAAATTACTACCCATGGATAAGCTAACTTAATATTCTACCTTGAGAAGGAAATTTTTCAAGGGAAAATATAAAACTAGAATGGATATGAACATAAGATCTAGGTAGAATTAATAAATTTTATTTTGAATGATAAAAAATATAGTAATAATAGAGATGTGGTAGATCAAACCTAAATCTGAATCTAGAATTTGATTGAAAAGATGTGAAGGACGTAAAATGGATGAGATGAATGATCAAATCTAGGGTCTAACTCTGTGTAAACTAGTAAGTATCAGTTTGGTTTGATGAAGGTCTATGTATAAGCTAGTAAGGTCTAGTGAAAACATGTAGCCTAACTGATAGAACAATTGTGTTGAGATACAAAGAAATTGTGTCACAATATAGGAAAAATGCAACAATATGAGGTGAAAAGTAGTACTCTAAGTAGAAATAGATGACAGATCAATTTTTGAAGGTCATAGGCAATTGTGCTACTTTGTGCCACAATTGTGCCACTCTATGCCATAATTGCACCTATTTAAGCCACAATTTCACCCATCTAAGTTACAACTATGCCCATCTAAGCTAAAATTATGCCTATTAGAGCCAAAATTGCACCAATTTGTGCCACAAAGACAATTGCGACACAAGGTAAAAGAGATGTAAAATTTTGACCTAAGACTGAGTTTTTTGAGTTCAACTGAATTTCAGTTGTATGATTTTGAGTGATTTGGTGTAATCTCAATGTTTTGATTAAACATTACACATGATAGTTGTTGACACTTTTTCGAGGTGACAGGCTGAATGGTTTCACTAGTTTGAACAAGACACTCCAAGAAGCACAACCTAATTATTGTTAAAGGTGTGTCCCACTAGCAGAGGTCCAGTCAATAAAATACCATAGGAGACCATCTATACATGGATCCAATATCAAAGGCAGGTATCTAGGGATATAATGGAACAAGGGATCACCTTCCTCCTCATTTTGATGGCTTTTTATGCCATCAAAAGAATTCTACCTCATCCTAGGATGATACATGTCGGGTGACTTCATGCATGATGTCGTGCACTATAGGAAAAATGCAACAATATGAGGTTCATATGTGGTACTATAAGCAAAAATAGATGACAAATATAAATTTTTGAAACAAAATTGGATTTTTGAATGTCACACTTGCAATTGTGCCACTCTATGCCACAATTGTGCCACTCTATGCCATAATTATGCCACTTTATGCCGTAATTGCACCTATCTAAGCCACAATTACACCCATCTAAGCCACAATTGTGCCCATCTAAGCTACAATTACGCTTATCTAAGCCACAATTGCACCAATTTATGCCACACTTGTGCCACAAAGACAATTGTGATAAAAGGTTAAAGAGACAAAATTTTGACCTAAGAATAAGTTTTTTGAGTTCAAATGAATTTCAATTGTATGATTTGAGTGATTTGGTGTATTTGAATGTTTAAAAAAAAATTGGCAAGAAAACACATCAAACAATATACATGATAGTTGTCGACACTTTTTTGAGGTGACAAGCTGAATGGTTTCACTAGTTTGAACAAGACACTCCAAGAAGCACAACCTAATTATTGTTAAAGGTGTGTCCCATTAGTAGAGGCCCAATTGATAAAATAACATAGGAGACCATAGATAGACGGATCCACTCTCAAAGGAAATTAGCTAGGGATATAATAACACAAGGGCTTACCTTCCTCCTCCTTTTGATGGCTTTTTACATCATCAAAAGGATTCTACCTCATCCTAGGACGGTACATGTTGGGTAACTTCATGCATGATGTTGTACACTCCACCCCACTAGTGGTAACAACTGAAAGTTCTTAACGCTTCTAAGTATAATGGTTCATAGTGAAATCAATGAATAATGAGCTCATCTAAGGATTCCTAAGATTGGATGGGTCTCCTTCACTCTCTTCATCTATACACATCTCGGTGGACCGAGGGTCATGAGGCTTATCTTTTAGGACATTGGCCACACCATGGGGTACAAATTTTGTTCTCCCCCCTTTTTATACCCTACCTAAACACATGGTTGAGGTCGTCCTTAGGGTGATGAAGTCCTCGAGTAGGCCTCCTACTATAAGTAAAAAAAGAATGATATTTTTTTCTGATTCCCAAGATCATTCTTTGTAGTTACAATGAAAGAGAATACACATACAACCACTTCCTCAAGTAAACAAATAGAATGTAAATCATAAGGTATTTTTGATCTCCAAGTTCGCACTAGGAATGAGGAGAGAGCATACATACCTAAGGACTTACTAGACACAAAAAAAAAAGTTCATTTACCTTATGAAATTGAAGTGTTGTATAATCTATGAAAATAAAACATAATATCCTTGCAACGGATAACATTAATACTTTATGTGTTTGTTATTCAACCCAACGAATGCTACAACTACACATATGCATTAGTTCTAAAAGAAATTAAGCAAATGTTAGGGTTTTTTTTAGATCCCAAATCTAAATGTGAATGGTAAATTTTAAACCCCAATTTTAAATTTGATAGAACCAATGGATTCCCTATTATTTTTTGATAGGTCTTAAAAAACATCGTTGAAAACACTTTGGTATAAAGAAGTTATGAGCATTTAAAATATAAAAAAGAAGAAAGGGTGAATTTGAACGAATTTACCCAAATTTTGGTGCAAGCTTTGAAAACATCATTTAATCCACATAAAAGATCTCTAAACCAGATTTTCAACACATTTTGAATTTTGAAAATCCGATATGTTATTTTAAAGTTATGCCCAATTTTGGCAGGCTTTTGTAAGAAAAAGTCAGTAAATCAAATACGCCATTTTAGAAAAAATGCGCCACTCTGAGCCATAGATGCACCAATCCCTCTACAAATGTGCCAATGTACCCAAAAAATGTACCAATATACTCAGAAAATGCACCAATATACTCAACAATTGCACCAGTATACTCAATAATTATGCCAATCACTCTCTAAATGTGCCAATTTAGCCAGCAATTGCACCTATCTACCTCAAAAAATGCACCAATCCCTCTACAATTGTGCTAATAAACTCAATATTAGCACCAATATAATCAACAATTATGCCAATCTACCTAGAAACAATACTATTTGCAAAAACATAGATAAAACCCTAATATGAGAAACAATTATGCAACTTTGAGAAGCAATTGCACCTATTTAAACCACATATGTGCCTATCTAGTCATTAGATGCACCTTTCTAGTTTGCAAATGTTCCAAAACTTAGAAATTTGTACCAATGTATAAATAGGTGTGCCAATCTAGGTGCAATCATGTTAATCCAACTTATAATCCTTCAAAAACTTGAAAAACTCACAAAAAGAAATTAGATGTCAAGGACTTAGGTTGTCCCACTAGGCGTGCCAAAATGTATGACCTGGAAACTCAATCGTTAAATTGAATGATAAAAGGTAAACAAAATCATTCTCAATCAAGTAGCATATCAATAAAGCAAATAAATAAAGTTGAATCAAACACAATGCAACCTGCACACATACAAGAACATACAACCTACCCTAGCATAGCTCCATTGTTCTCCTTTATTCACCTTGGAGAATGGTTTTATAGTACTTGCTCTCATATTTTTAGTAGCACAATAGCAATAAAGTACTGAAAATACCAATATAGTTTCTCTGCACAATTTGGGAGGGAGAGATTGATGATTGATAGGTTTGTTTTATAGATTGAGTGATACCGATTAACGATTGAGATTTGATGAGAGACTAAGTAGATCAATGGATGAGAATCCATGAGAGGAATTGATGAATAGTTAACTGGGTGCATGATTTTAGGTAACTGATCATATAGATTAGTTAAGAGGATTGATTGGAGTGATAACTAAGATTGACAGTTAGTGGACTGAACTGATTACTCAGTGAACTCAAAGTGAGTGGGAGTGAAGTGGATTTGATTGATGAGTAAACTGAATGTCAATCTTAGTTAACTAGTGAGGTGGAAATGCATGAGTATTTAATAATTAAATGAGTTAATTATTATTTACATGTGCAAGGTGGAAATAAATAAATAAAATAAATGATTTTATTTATTTTGGACAATGTTGAGAAATAATTAGATAAATTAAATAATTAAAAGTAATCATTTAATTTAAGAAGTGGGAATTGGATAATGCATTAATTAAATAATAAATGAATTATTTAATTAAACTTTGGAATAAAAGAATAATTAATAAATTAATTAATTAATGTTAATTATTTAATCAATATAAATGAATAATGGTGAAATAGATAATTTAACTAAGTAATAAAAATATTTAATTAAATGCACAAGACGAATTGATGGTACCTAATTATGGAAAATGATGATGTTTTGGTAGGAATATGCTAGCCAAATCTTGGTGTCTACAACTGGTTTATGAAACCTAGAAGTTTTCCCTCCATTATGTGTTGGGAAGGGTTGTGTGTATATGCCTAATTGCTCACTAGGAGAGTTATGAGATTGTCCTTCGATGTTTATCTCTCCTCTATCAATAAGGTCTTGTATATGATTTTTTAACTTCATGCATTTAGTTGTGAGGTGACCTTTAACCCTGTGGCATTCACAATATTCATTATCTTTATACCATGCTAGTTTGAGTTGATTTTCATCAAAAGTTTTGGTCATTGGGAACCTTATGAGATTAGCTTGAGCAAGTTTATGGAACATAACTTTGATTGGTTCTCCCAAAGGGGTGTATTGGTATTTTGTTTGATTACTTTATCTAGGCATTCCTTGGGGGATAGTGGTAGTGTTGGAGACATTTTGTTGTTGAGGCAAGTTTTGATCATTAAATGGTGTAGGTTGGATGTTTTACACACGTTCGTTATCAGTTACACCATAATTCACAACATTTTTATTTTTAAACCAAAATACATTTTTTTCATTGGATTGATTATTATTTTTTATTAAGAGGGGTAAACTCTTTTGACCTGGAGCTATGAACTAGTGAGGTCACAAACGGGGGACCTCATTCCCAATATAAATTCTCAACAATTACACCCCAATGGGGTTTGGACCAAGAATAACAACACAACAACTTAACCATCGCACCATGCCACTATTGGCAATCATTGGATTGATTATTATTATCCTTTTGGTCTTTGCAAATTTTGATTAGTCCCTTAAAAATTAAAACCTTTTTCAATTGTTAATCCTTTATCAATGATCTCGTCGAAAGAGTTGACACAATGTAATTGTAGGTAAAAAACCTATTTTGAATTTACATTTTGGATAAAATGTTCACCATTTATTTTTCGGGCATATGCAAGGGGAATCAAATAGCTAGATGTCTCCAACGTTGGAGGAATGTGGTAAAACTTTACCCAGGTTTTTGTTTGGTATTGCATAAATTAAGCAATGTGACTTTGTGTTCAATGTTGTATGAAAAATGAACCACAAATCTTTCAGCTAGATCTGTGAAAGTAGTGATTGAACCATGGGGAAGGTGTGTAAACCACTCTAAGGCTTGTCCCCTAAGGCTCCTAGGAAATAATCTCATAAGGTATACATCACTATAGGCCACCTCTTGGCATGCTATGAAGAATTCCTTGATGTGTTCTCTTGGACCACCCTTACCCTTATATTTGTCGAATTTAGGTATTACATAGTTCTTAGGGAAGGGGATGGATAATATATACCTATCAAATGGATAAGGACATATATCCTCAAACCTATAATTCTTCTTAGGTTGACCTACTAGAATCCCTTGGATCATACTTCTCATATTTTACAGTTCTTGGGCAAGATCGATGTTATTGGATGGAGTAGGATTTATGGTGTTGAGATTGGTGAAGGGGTGTTGAGATTGGTGAAGGGGTGTTGAGATATGATTTGCATTAGAAGCATTTTGGGGTTGAGAGATGTTGGGGATGTGTTGATTGGTGTGTTGATATGTGGATATATGGGATACTTGCGGTTGGAAGTAGTTAGCATTAGTAGATATTATGGGGGGGTTGGATAGATATGGTGAGTTGAGTAGATGGATATGTGGTGTTTGTGGGAATTTTGAGTCCTAGTTGGGAAGAAATAGTTGAGGATGGGATAAATTTCTCTACGATTGGTTGGGATGTATATGGAGGATTGAATGTGTGGGAGGGATGATTAAGGTTGGGTTGGGACCCCCAAATTCTAACGTGCACCCATATTGAACTTAATTCAACTATTCAGTGAAACATTGGGATGGCCTCAAGGTGTGGGACCCTGCTATTTGAGGCCAAACCTCTAGTTATAGAGATGGTTCTTTGGGATTTCACCTAATTTAACCTATGCTACTACTGCTTGCAGAGAGAAGAGAGAAGGAAAACATAGAATGAAAACCTAAACTCTTATAAGGTGATGCACCAATATTATTTTGAGACCTACACAACTACCTTTACACACACGATTGATCAATGATAAGACTGGTTTATGCACAAATTAGAGGTTTTATATGACCATGCATCAATATTTCATAAGGTCATGATATTCACAATCTTAGAAGGAAAATCTACTATCTCTTTACAACTTTGGACTATTTGCATCATTTACACAACCTATAAACTGCAATAATGCATATATCTTCTGCTTAAAGGTGTTGATAATGAGACATGACATCAAGGATTATCACATACATCACAATAAAACAACTTCTGAGAAGGGAAAAATGCTTAAATATATTTATTTGAAAAGGTGTTACATACAGTTGTACATGCCTGCAAAATGAGTTACAAGGTTGTCTTAGCTTGAAAGAACCTTCAAAAGTTACAACACAACAACCAAGAGAGCAAGACCTAACTGAAAATATGTCCTCTAGGCTTGCTTATAAGCTGCTCAATAGCTTGCTAGATAATAGGACATGTGTTTACAACAACTTTCTTGGTCAAACTTCTTGGGCATCCAAAACCATCCTTCCTACTTTCCAACCCCTAAAAATTCTCCAAAAAAGTTTTTGAGTGAAGAAAACTTCATGCCTTGACCTTTTCCACCAACTAAGACTCCTTAAATAGCTCCTAGATGCCCTCAAAAGGATCAAACTGAGTCAAAAGTGCCCTAGATTCTCTCAAGTTGTTGGACAACTCATTCAACCTCTTAGATACTTGCAACTATCCATAATTGTTCTTCAATTGCTTATAGAGCATGTGGAAAATGCTTGAAAATGATAAAATGCCCTAGGAGGGGGTGGGAGATCTTCAAGGACTGAATTTTGCCACTTGTCTTCATTATGAGTGGCTTCTCAGGATAGTTTATGAGATGTCCTAGTATATCAGTCTATTGTTTTACTTGTTCACTATGACTTTAGACAATAAACCCCTTGTCATATCACTTATACTTGACATCATAGAGAACTGATCCTTTTTGTAGAACTCCTTGCTATTTGTTCTCTTTTCATCACAAACCAACTCTTTGTATTGACTGTGATAATAACCACTCTCCATCAATGGTTTTGACTAGGATTTTGAAAAATGCCCTTTTTGTAATGAAATACCCTCCAATATCAAACAAGCAATCAACTTCTCCAAGCAAATATTTAGAGTTTAGACTGCTCAAGTAGTGAAATAGTGACTTCACCATGATAGGAATTCATTGATATGTATGATTCCAATATGATTGAACTATCATAACAAAATGTTTATGCCTTTTCATTTATCAACCATAGGCAGTCTTGACCATAAAGCATATGAAACATAGCTTATTGGAATCAATGTTGATATAAAAATCCCCTAAAGATCACTCCACTAGACTGTTTGACAACCTCTACACCATGATGCAACTTTCTTGTATAGTTTGATGATATTACCCTTGAAAACATACATCTGTAATGCCACTTTGGTCATTGTCATATTTTCACAAATTTGTCATGGATGCTTCTTGCCAATACATCACTTTCAAAAAATATTATAAGTTACCCCTTTGTAAGAGTACCATTTTCAATATGCCTTTGTGTGTTCTTCCATTGCTTTCTGGAATCTCCCCATTCAATACAACCTCTTTTGGCCACCATAAAGGTATCCTTAGTAGCCTAATTATGGGGCTCTTAAAACGAATTATATGCATTGCTTGTATGCTGGAAAACTTGTTTGTCTAATGTTTGATTGAGAAGGCCTTGTATAAAGCCTCGTGGGAGTTGGGCTTATATTTTGGCATTCCTTATAAGTAAAATATAAATTCCTTTGAAGATTTTGATCAAATTCAGAAAAGGGGATATTAACAAAATCTAAATAAACTAAAAAATAAGAGTTACTCTTTTCTAAAACAGAATGACCATTGCAATGATGTTGAATAGTTGATATGTTCTTCTGACCTTCATAATTGCATCTAAAAATGGTTATTTTGTCATTTTTGCTTCGTGCATTCCTATTACATTCACATATGCATGTGCAGTCAACATTTATTTCATCAATTGTAGATAACTCTTTCTGTAACTGAATGCGATTATCATGCTCTACAACAGGAAATGATTTTGGTGATCCTATCTTATTTCTCTTAAGCTAGTTGAGTTTTTTCACACCTTTGACTGTATGCACCTTGCTCACAATTTGGTCCAAATGATCACTAGAGTCTATACAACCATACAAAGGGTTATTTTATATGTTCATCTTCACATTTGATGATGTCAAGCCACTGGATCCTAGAGCATCAAAACCATTAGAGGCATCACTTTGCAGTTGGAAAAAGTGATAATTTTCACAAGATGAAAATTCAAACACTTTGGTTAGAATTTCCCATGGTGACAAATCATTGTCTGAAAATTGTTGAATAGAATTTTCAAAGCTATCTAAATCATCAACACACATGATAATATAATGAATAATCTTCTAAATTTTCTTCTCTTCTCATCTCAACACTCAGATGAATGTTCATCTGATCTTCTTTTAATTTAGCTACCATTGAGTTAAGATCCAAATTAAGCTCTTATTCATTAGATTGAACAAGATTTACAAACTTTTTGATTACAGGGTAATTTTCAATTCTCCTTGTAGTCAAAAAGCATATATTCTGACAAGATATGGAGGTGATTCTACATGTATTTGGCCCATCTTGCCACAAAACATTAAAAATGCATGTGCACTAGTCCTCCTCATTTATCAAACTATGATTGGACTTACAAACTTGTCAAAGAATTTGTAGAAACTGTATCCCTACTCACTGTGTCTACTTGAAGAGACTATCCTCCTCTTAAAATGGCTATTACACATAATGATAGTCTTTTCATGACTATCACCTGGACAATTCTTCACACTGCATTCTTTGACATGGCTGCTAAGGTCTTCCCTTTGTAACAATTTCCATGACTGTGCTATGTCACTATCATCATTATTTTGAAGACTTATTCACTATCCTCCACTGGCTTGCTACTTTGTGAGTCTGCTCTTATCAAATTTACGGAACCATTATTCATATGTAACTAGCTTCCCTTAGACTATCATGTGACTTCCCTTTCATGACTCTGTGTTGACTCATAGATCCCTTGTCATGCACAGGTATGACTATTCTTGTTTGAGCATTGTTATTGTGGTTTGTTCATATATCACACATAATGATAGTCTTTTCATAACTATCACCTAGAAAATTCTTCACACTGCATTCTTTGACATGGCTGTTAAGGTCTGCCCTTTGTAACAATTGACATGACTGTGCTATGTCACTATCATCATTATTTTGAAGACTTATTCACTATCCTCCACTGGATTGCTACTTTGTGAGTCTACTCTTATCAAATTTATGGAACCATTATTCATATGTAACCAGCTTCCCTTAGACTATCATGTGACTTCCCTTTCATGACTCTGTGTTGACTCATAGATCCCTTATCATGCACAGGTATAAATATTCTTGTCTGAGCATTGTTATTGTGGTTTTTTCATATATCATGACTATTCACTTGCTTGTCATTGACCCGACCTATCAACAAGACTGTCATGGTATGGGTTTGCCTTTATGACTTGACCATATATGTATGAAAGATGAGGCCTTCAAACTATAGAGTAGCAAAATTAAAAGAGTAATATTAAAGAAATACATTGTAAATAATAAAAATGATGAAGAATTTCATTATAATCATTTGGCCCATTACATTCAATACATTGGCTTTTTAAGCCATTATTTTTTCGTGAATAACCACTCCAAATTTCCTTACGCGAATAACTCCCTAAAACTAACAACTAACTATTAACTAATTTATTTTATGTAAACCTTAATTTACTAACAACCCCCCTTAAGGTTTACATAATAGAAAAACAAAAACAAAATTTAAAAGCGTAAACCTTAAACGCCTAACACCCCCCCTTAAGGTTTACATTACAAAAAAGAAAACAACTATACTAATTTCCTATCACACCTCCATTTTTTAGATTGACACTTACTCAATTATCCAAAAATACACATCTACAAAAATATGGATAGAGACAAACTCAATTATCCATAAATAGTTTGTGGATTCAACTATCCACAAACCAACAAAAACTCACCAAGTTTGTGAGTTCAACTATCCACAAACCAAGAAATCGTTGCATGCCCCATCTTTCTATTGAAAGGACTAGAAATGAAACAAATGCTTCTCATGCAAGGAATCATCCCTAAGAGAAGCTAGCTTGGGATGATAGATGTCCTCCTTCCTCCATTTCCTCCATCCTCTAATGTGACCTTTAGATCTTAATCATGAGATACAACATTAATGACTTTGAATGCATCACTAGTAAATGCATAAAAGTGTGCATACATAGGGATGTCGGGTTTAACCGAGAATGCATCCGTTACAAAAAAGGTCTACATTATCCTTGTAATTCCTTACTTCTCCATTAAAAAATATTACAAGAACATCAAAATTCCTTATAAACCATTCTAACAAAAATAAATCAATACTTATACCCCCCTATAGATGCATAAAATATTTTTACAACTTTCAAACCATAAACATCTTAAAATTTCCTATTTAAACCCTTCCCTTATTACTTCATAAATCCACACTATACAAAATCCAATCAAAACCTTTCGACTTCAATACCACTTCAAACTAAAAGGAAAGGTAATAAGTTCTTTACCTAAACCTCCACATAGGCATGTAGAAACAAGATTTGCAGAGTCTCAATATCTTTAAATACATTGAAGTCTTTCTATTTCGATTACCATAAACCACTTTTATTTTTAAACAAACTCCATTTCTTAAAGTACTACACTTTTCAAAGCTTGAATATTTGAATCTTTAACCTGCTACAAACCCTTAACGACAACAAGAATTATTGGCTTGAATTTGCGCCTATCTGCTTCTCCTCTACCCTAATCTCCAACAACAAAATGGTTTATGCTCTTTTTAATACAACATGCACATCGATGGACACAAGCACATCACTATTGTTTAATCTAAAACAATAGTTTATAGATCTTTTCCACATGCCCTCATGTAAAACAAATGCTTTGAAGCTTTTTGTGCAATAATGTTTATTCATGCCTCCAAATAGCTCTATGCATCATTGAATGCCTAAACATAGAAATTATTTCATAGAGAACAATAAAAAATTCAATTGAAGCAATAACAATTACACTAATAAGTAGGAATGCTAGCAAAAAACTTATCAATGCCCAATCTGGAGAAGTGTTGTAAAGGTAAGAGAAGCAACGCTTCAAATGAATTATGTGCTAAATAAATCCCTTCAAACACCTTCTACACAGCAAGTCTCTATACTCTCTTTAATCACAAGCACACATGAATCACTAATGCTCTGATACCAATGTAGAGTAGCAAAATTAAAAGAGTAATATTAAAGAAATACATTGCAAATAATAAAAATGATGAAGAATTTCAATATAATCATTCGGCCCATTACATTCAATGTATTGGATTTTTAAGCCATTATTTTCCCATGAATAACCACTCCAAATTTCCTTACGGGAAAAACTCCCTAAAAATAACAACTATTAACTAATTTATTTTATGTAAATCTTAATTTCCTAACACAATAAACCATGCCAAATAATTAATAGATGGGGGAAATAATTTTGCTAAGAGGCATCATGTGCTGCATACGAGCAAGTGCCAAAACTATTGATTCACCAAGGAGTTCTACCACTAGACCATCAAAAACCACTTTATAGTTGCTAATGAGAACTCTAAACCAATACAAGTATAATGCAGTTGAATAATAATCAACCTTGGAAGAGGTTTGACTGGTTAGACAAATCTCAAATCCTTTTTTTGGCTAATAGCTCCCTAAACATGGTGCCAACACTCTCTTTCAATGGGTTACTAAACTGTGCCCTATGGATGAAAATTTATACTTTATTTGAAACCATGCATCTTAGAAGATTTATATTGTGTGGACTTGGAATCTCATCTAAACTTGACATGATAAGCATGTTCTCATACTAGATACCCTTTTCTATTATAATTCTATCGATTGTTGCTTTGTGTAATGTTCAGTTGTAGGTTCTTACGATAGATAAACTAAGGTTGAACAACCCAACAACAAGTTGGATATTTCCTTATTATTTTCATGGGCAAGGCTGAAATTTGAACCACTAGGATTAAAGGAGATATTTGGGAAAACCATAAGAACTTTCAAACAAAACCTCATCAATAATAGCGGATGTTGGTCTCTTAAATTTATGAGGAAAGATCATTGATATGCATTAAAAATTAATATTCTATAAACTCCTTAACTTGACCTTCAACAAAAAGGCATGATTGCCCTAGCCTTGTAGTAAAAATTCAGAGTGTCACATCCCTATGATATTGAAAATGGGAATTGAATAACTCCCAAGCTGATATAGTGTCAAAATGCATGAAATCATGTTTTACCTGCACCTTGAAAGCCTTTGAACGTTGGTCATGATCTGGCATGACTCCTGAATACTACCTTTATGCATGCAATTGCCATGAATGCTCTGCAACATGTCCTATTTCTTCTCCTTCATTCTCAACATAGTCTTCAAGGAGGAAAACCCTAAGAAACTTTCCCTTAAAATACTTGACCTTTTCAAAACCACTTCCCTCCTTAACTCTTGCTCGTGGAAATTGAGCAAAATAAGGAATTTTGAACATGTTTCGCAACATCAAGATATTTGCAACCTTATCATTACTTAAAATCCCCTTTCAAAATAAGATGTGATTGTAGACATTGAAAAATGGCTTAGGCCTGCGACTACATTTTTCATCATCAATTCAAGATACCCACAAATGTGATTAAATGATTTTATCATTTAATTATAACTTAACATCCTAATTCCTCTAATTAATTAAATAGTTTTAACCATTTAATTAATTCATTTCATTATTCTTCTAAAATTGGTTAATTAAGTAAATTACATTAATTTACTATAATTATGTCGCTAATTAATTGTAATCTCCTCTTTTGATTAATTAAATAAATTTCCTAAATTTATTTAATTAAGTCATTTAAATTAAATCATATTCTCCCTACATCTAATTAATTCATATTTTTACTAATTAAATAAGTTTCTTAAATTTATTTAATTTCCCACATTTAATTAAATAAATGATTATTCATTTAATTAATTAATTAATTATATCTTCTCATTTAAAATGCTTCCTTATATTGAATATCATTTTAATTATGGAATCATGTACACACAACTTCTTCCACAAATAAAGGAATTAATTTTATAATTAATTCTTCTATTTGAGCACATGTCTCCTACAGTTTCAATCTAATATCTAATACATAATTATCTCCATTCCTGACTAGCACTCTCTCTCAATTCACTCACCTAATTGATCTGTCATCTCCTTTTGACTCACACACTCTTTCAATTACATCTCTTGACTAATCAATCAAATTAACTAACTATGCAATCAATCTTTCAATCAAAACATTTAACTATCCAATCAATCTAATCAATCATGTCACTTAACTATTCAATCAGATCCTCACACTTGATCTAGAACATTCAAATGCAAATCAATCTTGACCGCTAAATTTGTGAAGTTTCTATAAGAGAAGCTTTTGAATTCTATTCATGGGTAATCACAATCTTCAAAGTTTTGTTGTCAAAATACTTACAGACTAATATTACACACTCACAATCTAAGGGCATTGAGCATTTCAAAGCAAAGTTGAGAAGAATAATGGAGATGAGTCAAGCATGGGAATTAGATGATATGGTTCTTATTCATTGAATTCTTTTGTTGCATTGCACTTCATTATCGATTTGGGGATTTTAGCATGATTTAGGTAATTTGTGATTGTTGTCATTGTTTTGATTAGGGGTAAAAAATGGGTTTTGATGGGGCCTAAAACCCAATACAAAGAAAGGAAAGCTGCCAAAAAGATACATCATAAACCAACAGCAGCCCCACAGCAGTCTTTAAAGATTATCATGATTGCACGTGCTACAACATTCAAACAAGCAAGGGCCTAAAACCCTACAACAACCTAGTTTTATCCGGGACTAGAAACCCTAAAAGAAATCCAAAGATATCGCCTGCATCTGCCAGGTGTCAACCAACCAACCGCTCATAGGAAGCACAACAAAGCCAAGAAAGAAAACCTACTTAATGGTGTAAGACACCATCAAACCCCCAATCAAGAATTCTCTCACCACCAAAAACCCCACCTCAATATGGGAGATAGAGAGCACAGAGAACCATTGGATACAAAGCTAGTGAATGAACCAGGAGGCCAACTCCACAACCGCCTCAAAAGGAGGGAGCTCCCCTCTAATGGAGAGGATGTCATGACCACGAAGACCACTACCGCCAGAAAGCTCCAACACCCTCAACTACCACCTCCCAAGGAGAAGCATCCTCCTCAAAGGGACCATCAGCTAAGGACACCAGAAACAATCACCTTCCCACTCCACCTCCATAGGAGTTGAATCCACCTCCATAGGATCCATGAAGAAGGCCAACGCAGTAGTAGAACAAGCAATCATACCACCCTTTGGCACAACCTGGAAGGAAACCAACCACCACAAACAATAAAACTCAAAAGTAAACCACTGAGCCAAAAGCAAGGGCTCATCACGATGGAACTTAGAGATAAACATAGAGATCCACCCATCCTGACTCAAAAAAGAGGAAACTAGAAAAACCAAAGCATCCAAGGACAACTCCATCAACAAGAACTCCTTCCAGCCATTATGCTTCAGCATCAAGGCCACAAAACCAAACTCTATCTCCATAAATAACTGGGTCTTGAAGAAAGTCTTGAGAAACACCCTAGCCAAGAAAACATAAACAGGGGCCAAGAGAGAATTGGCTTCCAACATAAACACAAACCCCATACCCTTGCAAAGCAAAAACCCAGAAGGGTTCATCTCACTCCAGAAGAGCACAAGACACGGCTAGGGAAACAGGAGGAACATAAGAAGCATCCCAACCCACTGTAAGTGTTCAAGCCATGCACTAGCAGAGGACCTAGAGTCCAAACAAAAAATAGGAGTCTCCATAAAGGCCCCAATACCAACCCAGCAAGAAGCAAGCGTAGGTTGCACATCACAAGGGCATCCAAAGAGAGCCACCGAGGAAACCAGGGCCAGAACCACAACAAAAGAAAGCCCCCAAAAAGGAGCCCCAAAGGAGCACAGCTTGACCAGAAGAGGGCACCACACAAAAAGAAGCTTGCAGCATTCCAAGTCATTCCCCATGACCTTAGCAACAGAGACAAAAGGAGAGAGCCTCAATCCTCTCCACCCAATGAAATCCACAACAATCACAACACTCACAGTGAAAAATACTCCCCCGCCAACAAAAGACAAAACCAGGGAACCAAACTCCTGCTCCAAATCCAGGAGTCCACCAACAGGGAACGCAGCCCAGAAGAATGCAAAGGGCCATATTGCTCCAGCCCAAAGCCAGGATAAGAATAGAAGTACTGAGAAATGCACCTCCTACAGCAACAGGCTTGGTCGAAAAATAAAGAAAAGAAAACTGGAGCCAACCATCCTCACCTGCAGGGACCAAACAAACCCTCGGCGTAGCTAAAACTCCATCCGCCTCCACAGATTCACCATCCTCCTCCGCTGAATCCTCCTCGCCAGCCACAGAGGAATTCAAATTTCCTCCAAAACTTGCCTTCTTGCTCCCTCGCTCACTCACACTCTTCATCGATCTCTATCTCCAACTCCTTGTTAACTATTATTGTTGTCATTGTTATGCTTTCATTGCTCCTGTTTATTTTCCCTTATCATAGTGACTTATCCTTAAAAAAGACAAAACTCCTTTAATTTTAGCTTCCAAGCATACTTCTTTTGCAAAATCCCTCAACAAGACTACAACCCCTTTTAAAATGACATGATCAATTTGTCCAAAGGCTATTTTGAATCAAGGAGTAAAATAGACTAATAGGAGGATGAGGGGATATTAGAGGGGTCTTGCCTTCCAATTTATGAGATGTCAAAATTTAGTGAGAGTTTTTCCCCCTTTATGAAGAGATCTAACACAATGGTGTCCTTTTCAAGTTCATATATTTTTTGCATCATTTTTTAATTATAGGGGCCTTGAACGAATGCTTGCAATCTAGGGGAATGATCGGGTTGGTCTACATAAACTTCTTCATCACGAGGGGATGTTGCTTGATTGGTGAGGTCTTCTATGGTGATATTCTCTTGAGAGTCCATCTTTTTAGCTTGAGCTCTAGTGATTGGCTTACAAGGGGTGGAATTTTTTAGAGAAAATTTTTCGAATGTGGATTCTTGATGGGTGATTTGGTGATGGGAGTGTGGATATTATTTTGACTTAGGATTTTGATTGGTATAATGTTGTGAATGGTATAAATGATTGATTAAATAAGGAACCTTGGAATCTTAGATTAATAAGGACTTAGAATAAGGATGATTTTTGATTGGTGGATGCTTATGGATGAGAGATACAAGACAAAACTTGCATCTAAATAAAAAATATATATCCTTAGGATAGAGGGTGATTTTGGATGTATCCTTGCCTGCTTAGGATAAGCAAGTTCCTAAGCAAGATTGGATAAGGGATTTTTTTAAAAACTTAAGGGAGATAAATCCTCAAGCTAAATAGTCCAAAATGAAGGGATGACTTAAAATGCTACTTAGGATAGGCAAGTTCCTAAGAAACACACAAGTTAGGGAGGATGTATAAGGATCTAGATTCTAGTTTTGATAAATTTAATTTTGTGTTGATTGGGATGTAGACTAGAGGATGGTTTGGTTGATAAAAGGATGTAGTTTTGTGATGTGAGAAGATTGCGATGAGAGAGAAATCTAAAATTCAATAAGGTAAAAATGAGATAGTAAATTTGGTGGGAAGGATGATCATGAAGGCTAAGATGGATTAATGAAGAGGATAGTGGAGATGAAGGTGCAATGTGACAGATTTAGGATAGGTTGTAAAACTACGAGAATTTGATTTTATGAACAAGGGGGTTTGTAGGAAGCTATTGAAGGTCATTGTTTGCAAGCTAGAGACTAAGCACAACTTTACAAAGCGTAGACACAGTTTTGGATAGAGGCATTACTTTACAAAAAATAGGCATAATTTTGGATAAAGGCATCACTTTAGAGAACGCGGGTGCAGTTTTGGATGGAGGTGTTGCTTTACCTAATGCAAGAACAGTTTTGGACAGAGGCACTACTTTATAGAATGCATGCATATTTTTGGATAGAGGCTCCATTTTATAGGATGTAAGAAATTTTGAATAGAGGTGCATGCGCAACTAGGTGTGACAGAAGCGTGATTCTACAATCAGATGATTTGTCAAGAGATATGCACACACAAAAAAAAATTGGCCAACTGACGTGATTTTTTTAAGGGTAATATGGTTATTTTCGGCAATGAATGTTTAGTGTCTTATCATTGGTATAACACATTGAGAACATTAGCACAATCCTAAAATTAGTCAAGTGGGAGTGTAAACTTAATGTGGGCCTACTCACCAAAGGCATAATACCTCCAAATGAATGGGTGACTAGGGTATGCAAAGGTCATGTACCACCTTTACACCCCTAATATTAGAAGGAAAACACCCTAACAAGGGATATATGTCACCTCAACAAGAGGAGATACATAGTGAGTAACTTTGGGAATGATTAGTTGTACCTTGCACCACACTAAGCTATCACCAAATGGTCTTAAGCTAGGCTATACAAGCTCTCTAAGGGAGTCCTCTAAATACCACAAGGGTACGTGAGGCACAATTGTGAACACTAGTCTATCATAAGCATGGATTAGGAACTTTCAGTGGGAGAGATCGAACCAACCCTTCACCTCTTGTATTGCAATCACCCAGACATCAAGGCTTCACCAACACGATGCAACTAGATTGGGGTACAACTTTCGTTCTCCCCCTTTATATACCATGTTGATAACACATGGTTGAGGTCATCCCTTAGGTTGATGAAATCCCCAAGAAGGCCTCCTAGGGATGGATAATGTTAGGTGCTTTTGATCCCCAAGATCATAGTAGGTGAGAGGGGAGAGCATACACACAAAAATAGCAAAGTCCTAGGATCTAAACTAAAAAAAAATGAGGAAATGCAAGATTTTTGATCCCCAAGATCACTCTAGACATAAGGGGAGAGCATACATCTATGCAATCCTCTAAAAAAAGAAAACAAGAGTTATTTAACCTACTAATCTAACTTTAGTGCCTAAGATTAGTGAAAAATGAAGAGTCTTGGAAAAAACAAATTTACAAAACCATAGATTAGCAGTCTCAAATTATTAGTCTTGGTCAAGCATAAACCAACTATATCACTTGTTAGTCAAAATTTTATTTTAAAAACTCCAAAAATTTGAAAACTATTATAGATTGAAATAGAAGCATGGTTAGTTGAAATGAGAGCACAACAGTTTACAACAAAAGTGTCAAATGATAGAAAGCACTAAAATATTATACCTTATAAAGGCGTAGCTTGGCTGAATGCATGCATCGTGAGTTGAGACAGAGGCACTAAAAGTCTCTATGAAAGCATTGAATGATAGAACACAAGCACATCAAGTCTTTGTAAAGGCATAATGAGTTGACACAAAAGCATGAAAAGTCTTTGCTTAAGCGTGGTTCTATAGATACCCAAAAATATGCTAGATAGGGGTTAGGGCTAATTGATTTTTATGCCAAATGCAACTTCAAATCTATGAAAATTATCATCTAATAGAGTCTCAAGAAATCTAGCAAGCATTAATAATATTTCTAAGGTCAATAATCAGAAACCTCAAATCTAAAAGAAACCCTAACCTAAGCATGCAACTTAAAAGAAACTAAAATCCTAAAGACTACAAGGGTCAGAACACCCGTAACTAATTAATTACCCAAATCTACAAACAACTAAGCCAAAATAATAACAAAAAACCATTAACTAGAAACTAGGGTTAGTTCAAAAAACTGCAAAAATTTGAACAGAACAAAAGTGTAGCTTTCGATGGCGTAGGCGTTGTGAGTCATTGTGGAGGCACTAATTGTCACTATAGAAACACGACAAGGTGCAACAGAGGCACTGAAAGGCACGATAAAGTGTGGCTTGTTGCTACATAAGCACCAATTTACATATCCAAGCATGAAATCAGAACCTACAACTTGAAGCTCAACAAAAACTCACAAAAAATATTATAAAAAGGGATGTGGCTCCCACTGAGCACACCAAAATGAGGTTATGGAAATATAATAAGATAAAATGACTCAATAGAAATGCATAAAACACATAAGAAGTTATACCTTAATACCTCCAAACTCCATGATTGGGCTAAAAAGGTGCACCCAAATCTTATTGATATTATCTCAAATGCTTTAGAATTTAGATTGATCTAATGATATTTCAACATAATATAGTTTCAACAAAATGAAGATGACCAAAATGGAGATTGAAGGGTTATATTTATAGAAAGAGGCTCAATTGGTTGAAGGGCTAAGATCTTGCCACAAGATCAATGGCTCATGTTGAGAGTGCTCTCAAGAAAGAGGAAGAAGACAGGTGTCATGTGAGAGTTAATGGAGAGTGGAGGCTTAAATGAAGATGATTGGGTAAGATTATGGAGGATTGTGATAGGATTCCACGAGAGGCAAATCTTTGACTTTTTTGGTTATCTCTAGGGAGGTGGAATTTAAAATTAGATTTTATGGAGAGGAGAGATGACCCCATACAAAGTCAACTTAAAAAGTGATATTTGTCTCTAGTGGATTAAATGAGAGAGAGGTGGGAATTTATTGGATAAATTTGTAGGCAAGCATGTGGGTAGGAATGACACATGGCAAGTGGTTGAATTTGAAATTGAAGAAAGGGTTAAATGGAGATTAGGAAAGGATAATTTAATTAATTAATCTAAAATAATTAATTAATTATTTTTAGAGGAAATAGGTGGCATTGGGTAAGGTTTAATTGAATAATTTAACCTTTAGAAGAATGGGACAATAGTAAAATTAATTAAATAAATATTTAATTAATTTTTAAGAATAATTAAATAATTAATTAAATAATGAAATATTTAATTAATTATAGGATAATGAAGTGGATTAATTAGAATTGAGAATTTTAATTAATTTATAGTGTGAAGTCAAATTTGGGGTGTCTATAGGTGGTTTTTAATCTGTTACAGTGATTGTATGATTGTTAGGCTAATCTAATAATCATCAAAATTGACAAGTATGTGTTGACTGTTCTTGTGTGGTAGCCCCAAAAAGAAAATATTGACCAAAAATTATTAAAAATGACATGAGCACAAAAGTATAAGGTACTAGAGTGTTCTTAGATTAGATGATTACCTTTTAACCCTAGCAACCCTAAATTTTGTAGCCTAAAATGTGTGGATCTAATACAAATTTAAATTGCTACACAAATATTTTTTCTTGAATTATGTATATGTGGCTTCACCTGGGGCTAATTCATTGCCATAATGTTGATCTTCTCATTGCTAACTCTTCAATGAATGTGATTTCACTTAAATTCATCAGGGTCAATTTAGAGCTCAAAAATATCAAATCACTACAATGCAAATGGCTCTTGAAACCCTTAATTTCTAGCTTATAAGGTAGATTTAGTTCTTTGTACTGCATACTTTATTTTCTAGGTGAACCTAGCAAGGTAACACATGTATACTTCATGTCCCCACCCACATAACTCACCCTCTTATCTACACCTTTCACAAAATTGAGTTGTTTTCTTGTTTGAAATGCACTTGAGTTGTATTTTTTTTCCATTTTTATAGGTCTAAAACAAGCAACAAGAGATCATGGTTGAGGAAGCATTTCTCAAACTCTACATGAATGACAAGTAGTTTATCTATATTTTTATTTTAAATTTCATTTGTAATATGAATTTATATACATGTGATATTTTCTTTTATTTTTCTAGGTCCAAATGCAATATGTCAATTAAGATAAGTTTGAGTAAGTGTCTAGGTTCTCCACACCTATTTTGGGAAGTGACACTACTCACTAATGTGGATTGATTTTGCTAAGGTGCCAAATATGTAAGTTCCTAAAAATGGACAAGAATACATGACAAGTTTGATGATGACCCCAATGACTCAAAACATGAACAATGTGAAATAGACAACTTTTTCTCAACTAATCCTAGCTTAATGAAAGTGCTAAGTCAATCCATAGGAATTTCTCACCTTTTACCTTGTGTTTATTAGACATTTACCATGTATTTTTCCTTGTAGTTTATGATTTTTTTCATTTTTGATTGTTAATTGATAATATCACGTCTTTTTCAATCTTAGAAATGCCCCAATGATTTATAATCACCTTGCAAATTCTATTACTATCAAAATTTATGATTTTTGTTGTTATTTTTTTCATATAAAAATTTCCATGCACCATTCTTGCACTAATTTTGACTTGATAACTTTTGATGTATTTGTATTTGAATATGCCTAACATTGAAAATTTCAATTCCTTTCACTAATTATGGATCTAGTATTAAAAATTCAAAAAAAAAAAAAATTGTAAGGGTCTTTTTGGTATTTTTCTTTCAAAACCTTTTTCTCTTTCCTTTCTTCATGCATACATACAATAGTAGGTTTGATCTCTCATTTAAGAGAATTGCATAAAGATTACAATACTATTCATGGGTTTTCTTATAATATAAATCCCATACACCTCTAGGATTTTTAGGTCACTATTATAATTAGCTTCAAAGCATCACAACTAGTCATAATAACATCCTCTTTTATTATATGCTCCCTTAGTCTCTATGTTTGAGTCTTATACCTTTCTTTCATTAAAAGGAGTGTCTAGAGTTGAGAAGAAAATACAAATACCTTACAATTGGGTCCTTGATGTATCAATAATAGTTATTTTCACAAATTGGATTATCCAATATTATAGGTGTGATTTTTTTTTAAATAATTTATATTGGTTTATTTGTTAAAGTATATTAGAGTAGTTGTTATTATATTGACTTGTTTATTCTATTACCTTGTTTTATTTCAACATACTCTGCACCAAAACTTAAGTTTAAGATAAATTAGTTTACTTTCCTAGATTAGATTAATTTATTTTTGCAAGCCTCACTTCTAGAACAATTTTGTAAACTTCTTTTAAACCATTCAAAAAATCAAACAAAAACATCTTTTGACTAAACATTTTCTAAAAAATAATCAACAAATAATGAGAAAAATAAACATTCATCTAGCCAACATCTATAATGAAAAATTAGCATTTTTACATCTTATCTCAATTTACAAAAGTGTCAATTTGATTACCAACAAATAGAAAATAAATATTGATCTTTTTATTGATTACTCACATTTATTATTTATATGTTGGTTATTCAAAGTGCATTTAAAACACGAGGAGAAAAGAACTGAATAATGTTAAACTTCACATTAGTTTAACCATTTAGCATAAATAAATATTTCTTTCCCATGCATGCAAGCATATAAAATTTAAAAAGTATCTAAAAATAGTTTTATTTCACTGATTGTTATTATTTAGATAAAATTTATCCGAGTATTACAAGCACATTGAAAATACAAATAAAATAGTTTAATCTCATTGTTTACTTTAATATTGTTCATTTTAACATTTAGCATAATTTTAAATACTTAGATTTAATATTTTAAGCATTTACACTCATTAGAAAACTATATATAATCAACTAATTTTCATTATTATCTCAACACAAATATTGTAAGCATGAAAACAAAATAACAAACTCATAAGACCTTTATGTTTGAGTAAAATGAGCTCTAAACTTAGATTTACATGATCATCTAGTCAACAATCAAACACCATCACAAATGCATACAACTCAAAAAATCATCCAAGAATCACATGTAACTAGAAACACACAAAGCAAGGCTCCAAAAGAGTTTTTGTCCATATTTTCTCTATTTTAATCACCCATGGCATATCACACCTATGTGTTTGGAAGTTAAAGAGGATTGGGTGGAGATTACTTTGAAGCAGTTAATGAGGAACTTACCAACTCTCACAACCATTAAAGAAGAACAAGCTAAAAAATTAGAGCAAATCTATAAAAAGAATGCCCTGATATGCAAAATTGAAATAGCTCAACTAAAATAGATCTTCGAGTGAGAGATGTTTTTCTTGGATGCTTTCCTTGTATTCATCAGACAAAAAGTTAAATGAACTTCATCAGGAGATTAACACTTCACGAAAAATGATAAACATCTATATCACCATCACTAAACCTTGACTAGACATTCTTGCCATCCTTAGGTACCTCGTCAAGAAGAGGTAGTCTATTTGATTCCCTACATTACATATATTATTGACTTGCAAATGTTGATATCTATACAATCAACATGAATTGAGAGTGTGCTCGTCTTTGATGATTCATACACAAAAATGTCAAGTTAGATTTGGCAAACACAAGTACAAATCCATGACAACGACTTCATCCCAAATCCTCAAACTTGACCCTTGACAAGATATAGATCTAGTGGGGACACTAAGGCACTTCATTGATAATAAAAAAAGGGTATTTTTTGAGTATGCATGTTTAATCACATAACCTTATTCACTTGGCACTCATTCCTCCATTATCAAGCTAAATACACTTATCTTCTTATTTAAATTTCCTAAAATAATGCATGTATCATAATTATTCTAAAACAATTATAATTATTCATATGCATTTGATTAAATTAACTTTTAAGGAAAATATTTTTTCTTTTAAAATCGATCTAAAATTTACTATCCAACTTATATTCTTAAAATAAATTATTATTCACATTTAAAAAATATTCATATGAAATCACGTTTATTTTTCTATAAAACTTTAAAAATAACTCAATTAAGAAAACTAATTCAAATTGATTTTTGGTAGTAAAAAACATAATAATCACTTCCCCTTATCCTCATCCAATATAAGTCTTTTTGAGATAGAATTTAAAATCGATGACTATGATACACTTTTACACAAATAATTATTAATTATTAAAGTCTAATACGCATAACTAATTATTTTCATATAAAAGTGCATTCTTGCCAAATTAAATATAGAATCACTTAAAAGTAAACCT